>VZTO01001896.1:1704-24057 GCA_013400615.1 Syrrhaptes paradoxus
CATACTGGCTCTTTCTTAATACCATTGAAATATAAAATGGACACCATTGTCATTACAGATATTGTGAAAGTCCCAGGTTGAACTTAGTGGCCTCACTGAAGTCAGCCAACTTCCCTGAGGCCTTCAGCTGGAGTGAATTAATGTGATCATTGAAGTGGATTTTGATGTGATCATGTGGACCAGCTGAGGTGCTCTGCTATGATGGTGCTGCAGAGTGATTATATCCATTCAGTGTAAAGAAGTATTGGACTGAACAACATAATGCAACTAGTAACAAACTCATGTGTGTGTGTGCTCCCTGCAGTTTAATACACCTTCCTAAATTTTATGTTTCTTCCTAACAGTTGATCTAGAGTTAGGAGATATGCTGCCATATGCTGGAACTCTCCTGGTGTGCTGTGAATGATATAATTCACCACTGATAAGTGATTTCATGTTGAAAAAATAGACAATTGCTCTGCTTTTGATCAGTTCGTTATACTGTTGCCTGACACATTACATAAAACCTCTAAGGCAGAGTGATTACACTAGCCAAAGCGTTGGTATAAGACTGGGTTGCTGCAAGCACTGTGAGGTGGCCGCATTGGGCCACACACTAGATTTATGATGATCTAATTCAAATTTGTGCAGCTGCATGGCTTTGTATAACTTTACTTGCTTTATGCTGTATTATGTGCGGCGCCACTTCTCTTGGTCTGGCGGATTAGTTTGGAGGAGGATCTGGTATTGTCTTTCCAGTGTTTTAAATACTTTTTTTATATTTGGAAATTGTTATGCTTAAATTAGGATAACAATCTCCTAGAATAAAAAGAAATCAAAATGACAAGCAAAGTAGATAAATTTACCTACTATTCATCAGTCATTAGGTTTCCAAGTGTTTATAAGTTTCTGGCCAGAGTGGCTGTCCTTAACTGAGGCTGATGTTCCCTAGCTAGCTGTTTCTATAGTAAGGTCTTTCAGCCTCTCTTTAATGAGCAGCTGTTATGCAAATGCTGGCAGTGGCATGATAACTGTATTTCTATGACATCGCACTTTCAGCAAGTGGGACTAGTGCCAAGTGTAGGAGAACGATACTGCGAATTTTCAGCTAGAGTGTACTGTGATTTATGCCAAATGCTGTAGTTGTGTTCACAGTTTTGAGCCNCTTCACTGACACCAGTCTTGATGAGGGAAAAATAACTAAGGATTCTGATAGTTCCACGGTTAATGTTACACTCCACATTCAGGGTGGGCTATTAAAAAACCCATAATCAAAAATAAGACAAAATGATTCTGAAGCACAAATCTCACTGGATTTCAGTCATTTGCTACTCTGCACTTTTTGCTGAAGGAAAGGAGACTACCTGTGGAGTGTCAGGGACTGTCCAACATAGGTAGTGGGGAGCGAAGAGAAACACAAGTAGCTGTCTATGCCTCCCCCTATCCTGCGTGGGCATGGAAAGGGTTGAACATAGATAGGTACATTTCTTGTTGCCAAAGAAAATTGACTGCAATTTGTAGACAAGGCTTCATTTTCAATCAGTATAAAATACTGTCACTGCCACACTTTGTTTAATTTTTTTTAAACAGTAAAGAAACTGGTTAACTTCTTTCCAAATAAGTTATGTTTGCACACAGTTTAATGCCCTTAAGGAAGCAGTCTGCAAAGATTTAATGGGATCTGTGTAAAGAAGAGGCTGGGATCAGTTTCTGTGTTCACTGATCTGTATATTTTTTGCGGAATTAATTTGCAGTGCTTTACATGTTTGTATTTCACTTCTTGAATTGACCACACTGCTATGGCTTATTTCTTGCTTACTGGTATTATGAAGTTTTCATCTGAAGTGATAAACTGGAGATTAGGGTACTGGTAAGGTTAGGGAGGCTGATTTGTTAAAGCAGCTTCTCTTTCCAAAACTCTCCTTAACGCTGTCACAGGGCAGATGTTGCACTGTTAGGTTATACAGTCCAGCTCTCACAATTACGTAGGTGGCATTAGAGCCGGTGACTGGTGAGCAGCTGAACCTGCCACCTCAGGGAGGGCTTGGTATCTCTAAGGTAACCTGGGTTCGGCCAGAAACTGGGGAATGTTTGGATATATGGTCTGCTCCAGGCAGGAACTTGCTCTCAGCACTCAGGGTACTAAAAAAATTAGGATTCCTTTTTAATAATATAGGCTATTTTCTTATTCTGTGCAATGTGAGGATGGCTCTGTGTATCTTTTAGGTGAGTGGAGCTAGGCATACATGCAAAAAAGTAATTATAAGGCTTCGCAAGAAATTGCTACAGGATAAAACCAGCCAGTTCTGAGTTCATCTCAGTTCAGAGACACTCATACATGGCTGCTAAATTCGGTGGGGATCTTTGTGGCATGGGTGTTTTTTCCATCCTGAGCCTGCTTGTTTAAGAAGATGATAAGAAAAGGTAAACAAGTGCTTTGCTGAATAAGAGCAGTGCTCAAATGATTGTGTTGAGTGAGTACCTCCAAAATAAGACTTATGTTTCCCACGACCTTGTCCATATTATCAAATTCTCACTTTCCTAGCAAGATAATGCTTTGAACACTGGGGTAAACAAATCAAGGTCCTTGAACATAGATTTACAGCGTGGTTTTGTTTTTTCTTATCCTTCATGGGATTTGCAATTTTGTCTGCAATGTCATGTGGCGGAAAATATTAGCAGAGCTGCCCTCAGATGGTAATCTGCGTTCACCACATATCCAAGCAGTTTGAGTGAAAGCTGGAGAATTATGGTAAAAGCACCTCAAAATGAGCACTGAGTAACTTCAATCCATTTTGTCCCCCATTAATGGGTTACCTGGTGCAGAGTGAGCTCAAGCCAGTTTCCTGAATCAATAGTAAGAGTGGTAGAGGTACTGAGAGGTAAGAAAGCTATGTGCCATCAGTCTAGGAATAGCTTGGAGTAACAGGCTATGCTGACACCCAAAAACGTGGAAGCCAGTAGTTCATTGTCACTGTTACCCCCAGACTGGACACCCTTCATTTCCACATGCATGCATACCTGCCAGTCAGTGCACTATACTCAGAAAGGGCTCTAAGGGAAGAAGACTATAAGGAAAATGTGATGGAACTAGATTTTTCATAAGTCTGAAGAACGGGAGATTGTGAGGAGCTGTAATAATAGCATGAATTCAGCTTCCTTAAATGAAGCTCTGATGAAAATGGATGTATTGAAAAACCTGAGCTGCTGCTTCTGATGCTGATCCACAGTTAGGCAGGCCTAAGTCAGCATGTAGAGAAGAAGACAAGCTGAATTGCCAGTGGTTTCCAAAAATTATTAATGACCTATAAACATATACACTCCTTCCTTTTAAAGGCTAGAGGAACAATGTCTCCCTTCTAGGTTTAGTGGAGAAGGAACCCAGACACAGGACAAGGGCACTTTTGTAAAGAATCATTAAGGGTGGCCCCCTAATAAAACTGAACAATAAAATATCTGATGCCAGCTGGGCCATTTGGACTGCTGATTATAACTTATTGGCAACTAGTGAAAATGTTTGGTGCTTCAGCAGCACCTCAGAATGCTCAAAGAAGCGAGTGAACATTATCTTCATAAACACATTTGGGAAAGGAGAGTCACTGAGTAATATCTGTGCCTTTCCCAGACAGAGACAGCACACCTGGCTTGAGCAGATAGAGCTCTCCTTGAAGCCAGTGGGAGTTGCTGTGATAGCCAGAGCTGAATGTGGTCTGATGTGACAAATATCCGAGAGCAGAACAGAAAACCCCTGTTACCAGGCTCATGCTTTAACCACAAGAACATCCTCTTTACCAGGAAAATGTATTCCCTTTTGTATAATCTAACAAATGTGTCTTATTCCAAATAAAATGTTTTTTTGGGAGAGAAAAAAAGAAATGTGGAGAAATTCAACAAGTATTACCTAATCTTCCTCCCTTCATCTGGGTGTTCTCAACTCATTGATATTGCACAGGCTGTGTTAAAAAAACAAATCAATCACACCATGGCACTGTTACTGGTTCAGCCTCTCTCCAGCCAATGATAAGTTACCTTTTTTTTTCTTTTTAAAGAATGCATTTCTTCCTAGTGGGAGAAACACCATTAGTCTTACTGATGTCAGTGCAGGTGGAGACATTCCACAGTGCTGTCCTCCCCTCTCCACATATCACTTGGACACCTATAGACAAAACAAATACTAATAAGTGTTTTCCTCTCTGTGCTGGGATCCTTTTCACAGGACAATCAATAAATAAATAATAGCAGTGGAGTTGCAAGATCTCATGAAGCGGGAGAAATGTAGAAATGTGCAAACTGCAGAATTTAGGTTCAAGTCAGGAAATGAAAATCTCCACAAAACACTGTTCTGCAGCAGGAACATAGTTTTTGTCTATAATACGGAGTGGCTGCCACATAATAGTGCTTTTGCTATTAACCCAGTAGGAAATTATTTTTTTTCTTTTATGCCAGATTTTCCCTATTGTTCTGGGGAGTTTTGCCTGTGTAAGGACTGTGCTGTTTTTTCTTTGTGTACTTGAGAGCTGCGTTATATACAACAAGCCAGAAGTATGAACTGGTTGTATGATTCAGCTAATTGAGACCAGTCTATTTTCTTTTTTTTTTTTTAACAAATCAAAATATATTTTAGAGATAGACAAGTCTGAATGTTATACTTGTGTGCTATCTTCATGTATAAAAGTATGTGAAGAGGAACTAATACATGAAGAAAACTCATTGGCAAAATGATCTTGGTAATCCCAAGAATTTAGTGCATATGTTATATAGGTGCATGTGTGAGAGAGATTGCATTTATCTTTTTTTTTTCCCCCTATCACTTGTGTACCCTGCTCTTAAAACTTAGAAAGTTCAATAATACCTGCTCCAATAAAATAGAAAAGCTGCAGAAGCCCAGCACTCCACCATACTTCCCAACTGGAGAGTGAGCCTTGCTAAATGGTCTGAAAAACAAAGCATGTGTTTTTGGATCTCTCCTTCTGGGTATGCACCCCAAATGTTCCTGTACTCCTTCAGTCCACAACTTCACAGTTGCACACACAGTCATGCAGCCACTGACTGCTGGACGTGAGGTCTGTCTTGTAGCACTGTAGACACAAGTTACAAAATACAAAGCGAGAGTAAAGCTGTCTGAGGCAACACTTGGCTATTAGATGTAATGAATTAAAGTCTGGTCACAGAGTACTTCAGGTAATGTCTCCTCCAGTTTACCCTGTCCCAGTCCCATCTGGTTATTCCTCAGAGCCTTTTCCTGTACTTTGCTATGACTGGAGCAAATCACTTCACATTTCAAATTTTTGCCATGTGGTTTTGCTTCTGCTCTGCAGCACGCATCCAGCCTAGAGGTGGTTTGCTTTCTCAAGCAATGTTACCGGTTACATTTGGGTTCTAAACCTACATTAATTTCAGCAATCCTGCTCTGTAATATTGTCCTGCAGACCCCAAATAGATGTGGCTGGTTCTCAGATTTTCTTCTCTAGGTCTGTTTTTCCATCAGTATTTCTTTTAACAGTCTTCCCTTGGCATTTGTTTTCTGAGTGCCTTGGAAATCACAGAAGCTGTGCATCAGCATCCATCAGCTTTAATCAATGCATAGTGCTCCCCTAGATACCTTAGAAGTAAAAAGTAGAAGTGAACAAATTTGAAGTGTGGTGGTTCAATATTAGCCATTTAACAATGCAAAATAATGGAAAAAAGGTTCTTGGACCCAAGGCTATGTATTCCACTTAAGATTCTGTTCTCACATGTTTCTTGCCATATCTTATCATTGTCCACAGAAAAGGCATTCATCATAACAAGCAAAAAGAGGGTTATAATCTGCGGTTGACCTTTGATGGAGATAATGATATATTTTATCCCAAAATCTGTGTGAGGCAGAGTTATTCATAGCTTCATGAAAATGCCCTTTTAAAAAGAATGTATTGTTTTAAGTGAAAAAACAAAGGATTTCACATTTGATTATAGTTTAGAAATGGCACAATCTTACCCTCCACACAATAAGGAAGCTATGTTCATGTGGATATTTGACTAGAGAGTCCTTATGGAATAAGAAGTTGAAGAGGCTGTGGTCAGTGTTAAAGAAAAAATAAATACAAATAAATATGTAAAAATAAAACCAGAAAGAAGTTCATGTTTTGCATGTTTTTAAATGTGACATTTAGAAGTGGAGTCACCAGATAAACTTATGAATGGAGCAAAAGCATCATAAGACTTTGCAGACTCTGTAATATTTGGACCTAAAATCTCTCTCTGAAACACATAACACAAGTTAAGCGCAATTAAAATTCCAGTGGGGCTTCATACAATTTATTTTCAGCAAGGTGTTTTTTTGCATCATGTAAAGCAGATTGTCTGCCTTTCAGCTTCTGAACAATATTATACATAATAGCCCTGATCCATACAATGATTCTGAAGGGCACAGCCTTGGTCAAACTACCCGTGTTGAGCCAGTCAATGCTGAAGTCAAGATAGAATTTATTTGGAGATCTCAACATCAAACTCTTCATGAATTAGTCCTGTTCAGCTCAGGGACTTTTTTTTTTTACATCCAAAGAATTAATGCTAGCAATTAATATAGAAGTAAATCTGCTGGGAGATGGATTTTATGGGCAAAACCAGTTGCAATATTTTTCTTCAGTTGTTCAGACTTATTAATTTCCCCGGTGTTCTGCAGTACCTCCTGCAGTTAGTGGCCTTTTTTTTCAGATGGGATGACAGGTAGAAAAAAATGCAAGATGGTAGTTCGTGCCTCTGACAGTCAACAGTAGACTTAAATGTTTAAACATATTTGTTAAGTACTGTGTTAGTTTAAATATTGAAAGGGATACTTGGAGAATGGAAGTTGACCATATGTAACCTTTCATCCTAAACACAGATGAAAATGAATTCTATAGGGAACAATCTATTCATGAAAGAGTTTAGGAGCTTCCACATTATTAATGCTTCATATTAAACTTGTGGTATGCTCCAAACATTTTGTCATTGCAAATATATTAAGTACCTAACTGATAAGAGACTGGGGATGGAAGAAAAGGGAGTAGAGAACTGAAAGTTTGGGCACCTGGACAGTTCAGGAGGTGGATGTTGGATTCTAGGATAAACACAGTAACAGTAAGTGACTGCAAAAATAATGAGTGCTAGGGTATCAGCTGAGACAACTTTAAGGAGCAATTAAAATGTCAGCATTATCACCCAGTCTGTATAGATAGGTTAGGCTGTTCAGACCTCTGAGTTGCTGGGTCTGATATTTTACTGTGCTGTGATTTATAGCTGTTCTAAAGTAGTGTAAACTAGGTATGAGATCTTACCACATCAATTTTCTTGAAAATACGACCCCCTGCTTGAAAAATACAGAAGAATTTATTTAGGTTCATAGAAGCACACACTTAAGTACTTTCTGAGAAGGGATAGATTTGTGAATCACTGTACTGGGCAGTAACTAATTAGGTCTCTAATATACTGTGTGCAGTAGAAGTAATATAGCCTTTCGGGTGTGTGAAACAAAGCTAGAAACTGATTTATTTAAACCTATGTGCCTCTGTTTCCAAGGAATTCAAACATCCAAAAAAGTTTTCCATCATCTCAGACTTATTGTAATTTCATTTAGATATCAGGTTAAAAATAAAAAGTAACAAATTCTGATGAAATATCCTGTAGAAGTTTACACAGACACCCTGCTACGATGGTCCTGGAATCTGTTTCCCACTCCTCTCCAAGACAGACCTGAGAACTTTTTGTGTTAAATAAAAAGTTGTGATTCTTTTTTTCCTTCTTTTTGCCAGGATGCAGTTCACAGGCAAATATAGCTTTTCAGAAAGATTTGTCCAGACTCCACTATAAACTCAGAAAGAAAAAAGGACAACTCAGAGCGGATGGGAAATGATCTACCAAAATAATCATTATGCGGTGCCTTTTCATGCAACAGAAAATTAAGGGTTCAGATTTCTCAAGCAAAGAAGGAAAACAAATACATTTGTGCAGTTCCTCAGCTGCTGTAAATAGATTCAGCTTCACTGACCTCAGCAGCAAAAGCAGGGACTGTGTTTCATTTTATTATTCACTTTATAGTATTACCATGAAGAAGTAATAAGGTCCAGAGGTAGAAGAGAAATAGTAAGGTGGGGATCCCTTTCTCAAAGGCCAGTGGTAAGAGGTCATAAAGGCAAAGACTGGGCAGAGGGCAGAGAGTGGAGTTAGCAGATGCTTTCTTCTACCGTCATACTGCAGTGAAATGTTGTGCATCTTGGAGCTCGAGTGCTGGCACTACAGGTGAGAAGTGTGGAAGCACTCTCCAGCAGAAGCATGAAAGCACAGGGGTGTGATCCTTCCAGCAGCAAAAATCCCACATGAACTTTCCCCCTTTAGACGCCACTTTTAATTTTACCATTTTGCAGGCCCCTGGGGCTGTACCTCTGCCCATGCAGAACATAAGCATTCTCCATACTTGCCCAGAGCTGCCCTGGTCTTGACAGGAACAAGCAGCTCCAAGCCAGTGACTTGTGGATTTTTTGGTGCACTGTGGCTCAGTTTCAGCAGGGCAGATGGGTGGAAAGTTTTATTCCTATCCCACAGGCTGATATGTGGGCTGCTCTTCTGAGGGCAGTGGGTTTGAACCCCTCAGGCTAAGACAGCAAATTAATTTCATTCTCCTACCACTGGGATTGTGTATTTGGGAAAAACAAAACAAAACAATAAAAAAACCCAACAACAACAAAAAAACAGTGCAGAGAGCAGTTGTTTCTTAAAGACATTTACAAGGAGAGCTGTTTGGTTCTTTGAAGGAGTTTTGCCTCTTGGCTGTCTCAAGGGCTGTTTGCAGGCTGGGCAGCAGCAGCGGCAGAGATGCCCACCTGCAGCTCTGCACCAGCAGCGGGCTTCACACTGTCCCCTGGCCTTAGCTCTCCCTAGCAAGTAGGTTTTGGCAGCTGCCTGCTGAGTGTACTGATTTTAGGCAGGTCGAATCTTAGCATGCTGGCTGTTTTGGATCTCATTCAGAAGTACCTGGCTCTCCTCCAAAAATATATGGTGGCAGAGATTTTGCTTCCAGACCTGTGGTGGTGGCCAGTGCTTTCCTGGGGCTAACATCTGTGTGCACCCAGGGAAGAAGCAGGGATCAAAACTGACACTTAAATAGACCTTCCTTTTAAAAATGTTTGTGAATTCTTGCAGGATAAAACAGGGGCAGTCCACAATTTCATTCTTCTGCTGTAAATATATGTCCCATGAAAATAATAAAAAATGCTTCTTATATATTCTTGCATGTGCGACATGCACGCAAGGTCTGAGGTAACCGAAAATGTCAAAAATCAGTCCTACCACAGGAGGTTTTTGTGTAAAACTTTCATCATATTGTAAAGCTGCTGTATATTTTGTCCTTTGTCTGAAGATCCTTTTGCCTCCATTAGTAGTTAACACAGACTAATTAATTCATAAAAGAAAGCCACATTTCTGTCACTTTATCATTTACAAAGAACACTTATGCAACCAATAGGCCATCTTCTAAATTGATTTATGCCATCTCACTCCTGATGCTTTTGGTATAGTCTTGTTGATTTATACTTTTCTAAGGTCTCGCCCCAAAGTATGTGCTGCCATGTGGAGTGATACATGTTCTGAAGTGTGCTGAAGGGAAAATAGCTCTGTTTAAAGGTCTGAATATAGTCCTTTCAGATGGAAATTTCATGAAAATAGAATTATTTTGGAAACTACAATGATCTTTCCTTAGCTGAAATTTTGCATTTTTCAGATGCCATTGTAAATGTGTTCTTTCTCATGCAAATACAGTGTTCCTAAAATTAAAGGGACAAGATATCTCATTACTGTATGATCTAACATTATTCAAGCGGTCCATCTAGTTAGCTCTTCACGAAGTTTCCAGATGTAATTTTAAATTATCCATTAGTGTTTCCGTTTTATTTATAGCTTTGTGTTGAACTTCATCAAAATTCACCTCTCAAGGTGTGATGTCGTGAAGGATGTTACTAAATGTTTGTCTGTAACTTCACTGGAAAAAAAGAGGCAGTGAGTTTAATCAGTCACTACCAAAGCTAGGATGTGAGACAGTTTTACAAGAGCTGCTAAATATCGAACAAAAAGAATAACAACAAACTTAAGGCCTTACAAAGTGCTACGTTCCTGTCAGTGCAGCTAGCTGATTTTCTTCACAGAATAATAGAAACATAGAATTACAGAATGGTTTTGATTGGAATGGACCTTTAGAGATCATCTACTTTCAACCAGCCATTGTCAGGGACACCCTCCACTAGACCAGGTTGCTCAAAGCCTCATCCAACCTGGCCTTGAACACCTCCAGGGATGGGGCATCCACAACTGCTTTGGACAACCTGTTCCAGCACCTCACCACCCTCACAGTCAAAAATGTCTTCCTTATTTTCAATATAAACCTACACTCTTTCAGCTTAAACCTGTTGCCCCTTGTCCTGTCACAGCATTGAGTGAGCCTGGGCTTTTCCAGGCAATCCTCTCCACCCGACGGGGTTCTGCACGGACAGTGCTCTGCAGGTCTGACCATCTAGAAATGGACTGCTCACAATCCTTAGGTCTGGGTGGTTATTCAAACACGAAGGGCACTAGGAGCGAAACAAAGAGGAGCTGCAGCCTGCTGGAGCTGCTAGAAGCCCTGCCAGGGCTGAAATGCTCTAGAAGTGTAAGGGATTGCTGGAAGGGGGGTAAACAGTAATTCACTGTACATGCCAGCAGCGCCTGCCAACCCAGAAGAGATACAGAACAGTCTTTTTTCAACAATAGTTGGTTCTGCAGCATGAAGTATATTGAAAAGGTTTCAGTTCACTCACATAGAGCAGGCATGCATAAAACCTTGGTAATGAAATGTTAAACATCTGTATCTGCAGAGCAGCGCCGAGATCCCCCAGCTACTTTTAAACAGGCTTTGATATTGGCTGCAATCTGGCCATAGCAGCCTAGAGCTCAGCTTAGGCTGATTTATCCTTGTCAGGGGGAGTATTTGGAAGTGATTATAGTGTAGTCAGCTTCTATAACAGAAAAAAAGTAATGAATACTGCAAACCACAGGAAAAACAAAGCATGTATGACTGTTGTACTCAACAACCAAAGTGGGAGAGACAACCTTGTAGTCGCTTTGTAGTGAAAAGGGTTAAAATCAGGTGAACATATCCCTTATAAACGACCATATCAAAAAGAATTCCACAAACAATGTTACATAGTTATTTATGGGGTGGGTATGGATCCCTAGCATTAGTAATATACCCCTAACTGCTCCTGAGGTGGCTATAAACAGTTGCCTCCAGCCAGGTCCAGCCCTTGTCCTCGCTTGGTAAGCTGCACAGGATTCATTCATAAACCTGTTCGTGCAGTGCCTGTCCTCTCAAAGCTAGTGACTAAGCCCAGCTCTGTCAATAATTAATTCTCTGAATATGGATGGTAGTGAAGTCTACTTTCCTACCCGTTTCTGTCTGTCAGTTGACTAGTTTTAATGAAATTTTCTGTTATCTTTGTATATCTCTAACCTGCTTCTGAAGAGCATTTCGGCAATGATATAGATGTGTCATGCATCACATATACCCATATTTCTCTGCAGAAATCATCTGGCAATGCCTGTTGAGGAGAACTTGCAAATGCTCAGGCCCTGTCTCTCCTGTCAAACCTGTATCCCCCTGTCAGGTTTGTTTAACATCAGACAAAGGAGGCAAAATGTGCTGTGGATGGCACAGATATGCAGACAGACTGATGTTGAAAGTTTTGCTTCCACTGGAATTATGCCCAAGGAAGGCAAAAAAGCATGCTGAAGATCAAGAATTATCTTTGAACAATGCACTTGACGAGCCAAAGTACTCAATCAAAATTATGAAGTGGGGTAGTGGTTTGACCTTTAGGGCCAAGGAATCTGAACTATCACATGAAAAAGGACACAGACTGAAGGGCACTTGAGTGTCACATATGACTTCACTGCTAGAAACTGGAGAGTCACTGGAGACTTCCAACAGTCAAGGCAAAACAAAAAGCTCAGTGTGAACTGAGGTCCCAGAGGCTGCTACCACTTCATGAAAATTACCCTGGGAAACAATGGTTGCTAGCAGAAGTGGGCAGCCCCAGGCTGCCAGGGTTGTCACCCGGATAGATGCCTATTACAGAGAAATATGCAACTCCTTCTCCAACACCACTCTAAAAAGAAACCCGCTTCACCATTTTCCTCAAACCATTTAAAAAAGAAGACAATAGCTTCAGAAAGATGTGAGGGTAGAGCTCCTGGACCATGGGAAATGAGGACAAGTGACATCCCCGAAGCCTGGCAGCAGGGCCGCCATGGGGGTGCAGGGTGCCCACTGGCCTCCAGCGGAGCAGCTGCAGCTATGGTGGCCTCTGGGGCTGCAGGGCATCTGGGAGGTGTGGTGTGGCAGACATGCTGCATTGGGTCATTGTTTGGAGGTTTTGAAAAACTCAGCCTTCATGAGGCCCTTGGGAGAGCCAGCCAGGAGGAGCTGCAGTGGTGCTCAGAGGCTGCAGCAGCTGTGTCAGCTGAGGAGGGGTAGTGACACAGGCACTGAGTGAAACGCTCCACTGCCAGCCTCCTCGGCATCCCACGGACCAGTACTGGGGAAACCTCTTCCCGTATGTGCTCCAAAAAGACCATTTATACATTTGACCTGGGACATAATACCCAGAAACTCCTTAGGGAAGGGAAATGGCACCAAAACCTTCCTTGCCTTCTCCCACAAGGGCCATAACCCTGCGAAGCATCAAGCTCACTCATGTTCTCCACAGTCATTGCAAAGCTGTGGTTTGCTCTTGCAGGGTGGAAGAGCTTCAAAGGACAGGGTGGAGAGCACTTTCACCCAGAACAGCCCCGGCCTTGTGGCAAGGGCGTGGGTTTTGATCTCCTTGGGCGCAGGAGGATGTAAACCCCAGCTTTCCCACATCTAGGGTAAAAGCTCTGACCAAGGAACTCTCAAACGCAGCAGAGGAGAACAGCAACTGCTGCCACTGCACTTCGCAGAGCAGCAGCATTGTGTGTTTTGGGAACGTTCACCTGCTCTACCCCTTGGGCAAGATGGGTGCAGGTGCAGGAAAGCTGAGTTCATTGGATCTGACTGTGCTGGGGTGTGAGCTAACTCAGTGCCATGACAGGAGAGGCATTTCTGGACATGCCCACAGCAGAATTTCAGGACTCTGGGGAATTTTAATGTGAAAAACTGGCGTCTGTGGAGCTTAGGCACCTCCAGGGTGTGGCAAGAAGTGAGCAGGAATTTAGAAGACCACAGTTTTGGATGCAAGCGCTTAGTCCCATTGGAAAGACATACTTTCCTTCTGTGAGGCTGGACGCAGTTCCCTAAATTTTCTGGTGCCAGCTGTGTAAATGGTCCTTGCTGAGTAGGAACAGTTTTTCTCGATTCAAGGAGCATTGTGCCTGGCAAAAGAATGAAAAGTATCAGCAGACACGATGCCACAATGTTCTGACTCTGTAAGATTTATGGGGCCACGGGAAGCCAGTTTGGATGAATCATAAATAATTGCATGTAATATACTAATTTAGTTGTAGAATGGGAGTGAGTTTAGTTTTATCCATTAATTCAAAAGACTCTCCCTTTGAGCATTTGGGAAGAGCAATTTAGTAAATTCCAGCATGAGTCAAGGCAACTAAAAATAGAAAAAAAAAATCCTTCCTAAATGGCTAAAAATGAAATTAAAAAAAAGAGGAAGAAATAAAACCTGGTGTCACAATCTAACAACCCTTTTTACACAAAAGAAGGTTCCATAAAACATAGGCATAGCTGTTAATGCATTACTGAAGAACAATTATTTATAATTTTATAAAGATACCATGTGTCATTTTAGCACTGAGAATGTTATGCATTTAGCAATATGTGCAATACGTTTATTAATAAATGGTGTGGGCACAGTGCTAGAGTCAGCTGTCTTTGATATTAACTTCACGTCTCCCAGACTCATAGTGTTGTGAGAGCAGTATTTGACCTAACGCCTAAGCTCCATACAGCCAAGTGGCAAAAAACACCAACAACCAATCTGTCAAGTACTAGTGTTTCAAAGGTTTGATGTTTTGCACTGGGGATTGATTTTATCACACTAACATTGGCTTATGCTGGTATATCTCTGTGGCATTGAAGCAGTTCTTTTGGTTGTAAATAGTAACAGTATCAGTCCCTAACTGGATATGTTCCAGAGGGTGAGAAAAGACCCATCCTTTTAATGTCAAAGCTCTAAATTTATACAAGCAGAAAGAGAACTCCCTGGACAATGGAGATGAATAGGAAGGTTGCACTTGCAACTAGAGGCTGAGAGCTGTGCTGGAAGC
Organism: Syrrhaptes paradoxus; assembly: GCA_013400615.1. Taxonomy (NCBI): domain Eukaryota; kingdom Metazoa; phylum Chordata; class Aves; order Pterocliformes; family Pteroclidae; genus Syrrhaptes; species Syrrhaptes paradoxus. The sequence goes on from VZTO01001896.1 coordinate 15,985, forward strand.
TGCTCAGCCTGGTTTGGTAGAGCTGGCTCTTAAAAACTGCTTGTAGGAAGCTCTTATTCCCACTGCTGCAGCAACTCGTCCTACCTTTGCCTGCTCAGATCTAGGCTGAGAAGTCCCTACAGCTTGACATTGCTGATGCGCAAGCAGCGCTACCATGGAATGTCCAGGGTTTCACAGAACAGCTACAGATTTTAAGAGAATGCTGTTATGACAAAGTTTTTGTAAGTTAAATAAGTAAGACACATAAGGGATACAAAAAGACAAAGGGCTGAAAAGTGAAGCTCAAATCAGTCAGTGACAAAGCCAGGACTAGAACATAAATCTCCTGCTGCCAACTCAAAGACTGATTTTTTGGATGACTCTCCCCGTCATTCCACATCTGTTTGTTCCACCAGAAGGATGCATTTAGCATGTGATTTGCCCAACAAATATGGTTATATTTCCTCCCTTTCATTTTTCCCTTTCCAGAAACAAACTTACAATTAGAACTGTCTGGGAACTTTTGACAATGTATTTTTCCACAAAAAATGTTTACCAGGTCCATAGTGTGCAATTTATTCAAAATGGAAATTAATCCATGCTATAATGTATATTACTTACCTAGAAAGTAAGACACCTGGGATAAAGCCTGTAGCATGTATGAGGAAGAGTGAGGATTTGAATCCATTTTCTTGAATGCTGAATGAAAGCACATTCTATTGGGTGTTTTGTTTTTATTTGTGTTTCTTAAAAAGGAAGGAAAGAAGGAAGGGAGGAAGGAAGGGAGGAAGGGAGGGAGGAAGGGAGGAAGGGAGGAAGGAAGGGAGGGAGAAAGAAAGAGAGAAAGAAAGAGAGAAAGAGAAAGGAAGGAAAGGAAGGAAGAAAGGAAGACAGAATGGAAGGAAGGAGGGAAGGAAGGAAGGAAGGAAGGAAGGAAGGAAGGAAAGAAGGAAGGAAGAAAGGGAGAAATGAGCCCTAATGCCCAAGTTTAGGAGTTTATTTGCGCAGCACTATGTATTTTTTAGCATCTGTACTTTTTCAGTTTAAAATGTACAAGTGGAACCTTTCTCAAATACATGGATTTTGGAAACTCTACCTTGTAGTTTTTCTGAATAATTCTTCTCCTGCAGATTAGTTGCAATTAGTGTGTTGTGATTGTCATGTATTCAAAGAGAGAAATTTGAGTTGTTTTGATTATGTGGAGGGGGAGAAATAGGTCATACAGTACCCTTCCATTCCGACTGGCTGGGGGCTGTGCTTAGATCCAGGCTCCTGTTTTGGAACTCGTATTCTGCACACTGTTTATGACTATCAGCCTGTACTTCTCAGCTTTTCTGTTTGAAAATATCCACCAATAAAATCATTTGCTTGAACAGAAGAGGTTATAAGCAGTCTTTTTTTTTCTAAACATTTGCCTGATTACTTTTGCAAATTATTTTTGCAATGATTTCCCAGACTGTTTAACATCCAGCAAAAGCTCCTTGAACTTCTGTGTGGGAACTCAGTGTGAGGAGACATTATGGGAGCAAAGGCAGATGCAGAAATGGATTTGAAGCAATGCAAATTAGATAGAAGCCGGTTTATCCAGATCCTCTGTTGATATCATGCAGAATTTGGTATTCTGGTTTTTCACTCCTCACCCCCAACTCTGTGTTGTGCTGTGTAGACTTCACGTATGCTGCATGGCTGAGACAGTGTAGAGAAAACCTGAGGCTACTCAAGACCACTGCTCCCTAGGGCCAGACAGATGCCTCTGGGGCTGTTTATGTCACTTCAAAAGGGCAGACAAGATCAGGCTCCACTCACATTTATTCCAGACCTCGTGTAGGGAACCTGCTTCAGAACCACCACAATGCTTGAGCAGAAGCCACGAAAGAGGAGAGCTGGGTTTGCAACACTCGGGCACTAAGAGCCTTTGTTTAACAGGCTGCCTACTCCAGTGTTATTTATAACACATTCCTCTTTGGATGGTGCAGTCCCCAGTCCTCTGTACTTTGTCTTTTCTCAAAAAAAAAAAAAAAAGCACTGGAAAGAGATAATCCCAAATGATTTAAGATCAAATATACATGATAAATTGTACAGAAGCTATGTGAACATGTGTAGTGTAGCCTTAGTTCTCAGGTAACGTATTTTCTGCTCAGCAAAGCTTATTAGCTCAGGTTCAGAATGGCTTTTACCTGCGTTCACACAATTTCTTACCAGCCTATAATGAAGCAGCACAAGTTCTTGTATACTTGAAGCAGAGACAGAAGTAACTCATTTCTGCCTGTACGTTTATGATGTTAAAATAGTCTCAGTGTGTAATCAGATTCTTTTGTCCAACTCTTTTTTTTTGAAGAGCCAGATTTGAAAGTAATAGAAATAATCTTTAATAAGGTCTCTGGATCTTCATCTATCAGAAGCTGGAGAAGGCTTTAATCAGGGAAATAGTCCCGCTAGTGTTGCTGATGAGATGGCTTCTATGAATAAAGACTATAGCAAGGAATTGCAAAATTAGGCTGCAAAAGTAGCATTCTGCACCTGAATTATTTTCTTTCTCTATCCAATGTAAGAAGTACAAAACCTAAGATAATTTTTCCCAGGTGTCTGTGTTTGTCTGAGGCTAATCTCTTTGCTGTAACAGGATTGACTGTGCATTGACTAGCAAATTTAAAATCCTTGCCTACTCCAATGCACTGGAAAATATACAGTTACTGATCATCCTGAAACAAGCTTGGACTGGCTGAGATAAAACACATAAACCATAATTTTAAAAGCAAATGTCTCTTGAATTTACCAGGTTTCTTTTCAGTGAAGGTGCCAGGGACTCTTTCCTGGGCTGATCTTCTTCCTGATCGAGAAAACAATAGAGATACAAGTTTACCTAGTCACAGAAGCTTTTCGTCAGGACTAGTTCTTGCCTATAAAAGTCATTTTGCAGAGTTTACATAATTTGTAATTTATTAAGGGGTCAGATTTTTACGTTAGGGACATTTGTGCTGTCAAAAAGGAAAATGTTAGGTTTAGTATTTCAGAAGCACTTTTTACATGTACATGCCTGCTGGTGGGCAGAAGTATTCCTCTGGAATTTTGGGACAGCAACAAAACTTTACTTAAATATTTTTTAGTTCTGGTTCACTTAATGCATGTCCGTCTGGTTAGCCATATTAATCAAATGTATATTTAGATGATTTAGCAAATTATTGAAAGTGACTAAATGTTATTCTTAATTTTATTATAAATTAATCAAGGCCATGTTATTGTGACCAAAGACTTAGTCCATGTATAATATATAAAAAAGTAGTTTAATTTCTGCTTTTTTATACTGTTGATGTCCACTACTTTCCCAGTAACATTTAGTATAAAACACAGGTTATTAAATACAAAACATATTACATCACTAAGGTGTCTATGAGATGGCTATGTGTAATGACTGTACACTCAGAGCTGTATTTGTTTCAAAAATTTAATTCATTTTCAAGTTTCCTTGATTTGCTGAGCATTTACAAATGAAGAATTCTCTGTTCTAAAATCATACCCTATCTTCTGCCTCACGGCAATCCAAATTTGTGGGTAGGTCAACTAGTCATTACATTCGTATGACTGTTTTCTGAGAATGACCTTTAAAATGTACACAAAATAGCATTCCATACATGATTTTGAAGCTCTGGAGCTGGGTACTATGCTTTTATAACATGTCAGTGCTATAAAAGACAATGAAAAACTCTGTACTCCACACCGATCCCAAGTATCATAATGCATTAGAACTCGGAGATTATCATATTCTTTTCTAAACCTCTAAGAATGAAGAATTAAGTGCCTGGAGGAAGATTACTCAAAGGCTGGACATCCTAACAGCTGGATTCTCCAGGAGCAGGAAAGATCTCTGGGCTAACTTAAATGATGAAGGAACTCTGTAGATGGTGGCAGATTCCTTGGGTTATCCTTGGACTGTAGCACTACTAGGAATCCTACTACTAAGCTTCATGGTATCTTCTTGTTGCTGATCTACATCTCCCATTGCTGCCATTCCCTAGTTGTAAGAGGAGCAAGCAGGCAGAAGTACTGGCAAGACACATATGGCAAAGAGAAAGATTTCTTCTGCAGAAACTATCATTTATGGAGGGCAATATGGTCCACCTTCTAAGCAGAGAAATGAATGCACAAGGTAAATGGTCCATGTCTCACTAGCCCTCTGTACTAATTGAAAGACTTAAATTTAGAGCAAAAGGGGAAAAGAATAAAGACATGTTTAGTGGAATGTCAGACTGTTGAGAACAGCCTTAATCAAGACACCAAGGAGCATGGAGGAAAGAATTGTCTTTAATTATCTGTCTGTGCTAGGATCCAGTGTAATAAACAAGAGAAATGAGAACTGCTCATTTTATGATCTTAATTTAACTTAGCTGGTTTTAATGGAATTTGGAGAGTTGTTCATGACTTGAACATTAATATCATAGTTATAGAAATTAACACAGAAAGAGGCTGTCTGAGTAAATGGAGAAAGTGAGTGGCACTCCATCAAAATGAATTTATTTTCTTCTGGCTCGACAGTAACTTGGAATGAGTCTTTATGGATTAAAGTTCTAATGAAAAAAGCTCAATGTCTGCAGCTGACAACCAAACCAAACTTGCAAGCAGGATGATCATCTCCCTAAGCATGTATCCACACTGTGCAAGGGGAAAAAGAAACCCTGGTGTATTGTCAACACTGAAGCATCCTTGAAATTTCATGAGGTTTTAGAAGAAAACTTCCCATCTCAAAAATTATCAAATGCAATATCAGAAATTCTCTGTCAGGCCTTCACTCAACAGATGAAATGTGCTAGTAGAGTGGCACTTGCTTAATGTACGTCTAAAATCATACATACAAGCACATCATTACTGTATGTATGATTTTAGACGTACATTAAGCAAGTCTTTCTTTCCTGTCATGATTCAATGCCAACAAATCCAACAGAAAAACCTAATTGAATCCGTGAGCTTTAATTCTGCTNTCTATTATTTTGTGTAATAATATATAATTTACTTTACAAAGACTTTTCTCATTCTATTTTGTCAGTGGTTCACAGATGAATTTAGAAACAAGTTGAACATCAGGACTTGTAATTTTTCTAAGCCTCTGCTTAGAATCTTCTCCCTGTCCATGTTAATTATAAATTGCATTTATCACACTGAAGACTGTTCATTTGCTTCCTCTGTTTATCTGCTTTGCCTATCTGTAATACCACAGGGAGAATAGCATGTACCATGGAAAGAAAATGACCTGCAAGTTATAGTCAATCAAATGGATGGTTTGGAGACAGATAAAAAAGATAAAACCAAAATGTCTGCAATACAAATCAGATTTTTTTCTTTCTATCTTTTGATTTTTCATTGTTCAGTGTGAGTTAAAGATCCAAACTGCTACCGACAATACTTTTGCTTCCATTCCTCCATCAAAAAGTAATGTGATACTTAACATCTTTCCTTGCTGTTCCTTGTCCAAGATCTGAACAGAATTTTTATTTCCCCCTAAGTAGGGAAATTGGATATCAGCGTCCTAAAACCTTACCTCAGCTTAGTCTGATTGGATTTTTTTAAATGCAAAATTCTTATTCTTCCTGTTGTACTTGTCATTAATACATGTTATTTCTGTTGATTGAGAAAAAAAGTGCAAGGATTAGCAAAGGGAAATGCACTTAATATAAAGGAACAAATAAAGCACACTGCAGAAGGCAGGGTGAACAGGTCTAGTAAGTGACTAGTTTAAAAACTTCAGTCCTGCTACAGCACAGTGATGTCACCCCAGAAAAATACCTTAAATGTAATGACAACACATTTAAGCTTCAGTGGCACTGGCAGGTATTTGGCTTTCAGATTTTGTTCAACCAAGTAACCAGTTCAGGAGACCAAGAGTAAACTGTAAATAGCACTTAAGTTCCCAGAGTGTAATTGAGGTCCAAGAGAGAGATTCAAACAAGCTGGCCCTCACCCATCTTTGTCAACACACAGTTAAGCTGTGGAATTCCTTATCACAGGGTGTTTCAGATTCTGAAAGCTTACATGATTTCAAAAGGCTACCAGAAAAATTAATGTAAGAAAAATCCACTGAGAATTACTGTATGTGAGACAAGTGGTTCAAAAAGCCAATGAGGCACAAACGGTTGAATCCTGGATGAACATTCTTGAGTAGCATCACTTAGACCTTTCCCTAGGCATCCTCATTTTGACTTTTTTGAGAATAGCACTCTGAGCTGGATGGACCTGCGGTGTGACCCAGTCAGACCACTCTCATACTCTTATGCATCAAAGTATCTGAGATAGGACATGTACATGCCTTTTCTGGTGGAAGCTCCCCAGCACATTAGATCACTGAAAGTGAATGTGTCCAGAAGTGTGGCTGCTCACCTAAGTGACTATTTTCCACTTAGCTCCATTTGAAAATGATTAACAAATCTTACTAAATTCTGTGCTTGCTCAGAGAGCATGTAACGCTTCTAGATGGGTTTGAGTTCACTACCTGAAGGCACCTTCCCTGAAGAAACTGATTGATGCTTACTTCTTGTACAACGGCCTAAAGGTTAGAGTACATCCAGGGACTGCGACACCTGGATCTTAGTTGAGCCCCACCGGGTTGGAAAACACCCCCATCAAAGAGAGTGCTAGTTCAGAGTAGGAGGTCCCTGTTGAATAGGGTATCCAGAAGCAGAGGCATTTTTATTCTTTGAATTGAAAATTGTGATCCCAGGAGCACAGACTCAGGCAGGCAGGGAGGCCTAGAAGGAGGGTATTCCTCTTGCAAGACAGTTAGGGTACCTAGGCAAAATTCAGGGGTGCGAATTGGCCCCCAACCCACTGGGGACACACGCTTCATTTACAAAAAAAATGTAAATGTGACAAGAAGTCTAGACAGCACTTCGGGATATATGGAGAGTCTCTAAATGTCTTCTGTATGCTTCCTTACATTTAGCTTAAGGAAAAGCACAAATGGAAGCCAAATCCTTCTTTGCTTAATACATTTTATATGAACATAATAATTTCTTCTTTGCAGCTTATGTTTTGAAAGACTTCTCACATTTCTGCTTCAAGGAAGTTAAGGATGATCTTTGTTTCTCCAGGGTTGGCACCATTTAAATGGAAGCAAGTGAAGGGAAGGGGAGAGGAAGCAGAGGTAGGACAGCTAATAATGACATGAAAATCTACATTTCCCTGGGGAAGACAAATAACAGTTAACCACAGCAAATGCAAGATTAAATTCTGAACAACGTTGCTTAAACATAGAGTACTTTCTAGCTACTACAGCTTGATTTCCAAGCTAAAACTGTGTTGACAAATTAGAAGTTTGTATCAGATGGCCACAGTTCAGTTCTTGCTAGAGGTATTTTAAGATATTCGTGTCTGAAATAGTTGCTAAGTTTATTTCTTATGGCTAATCACAGCTGCTTTGAAATGTAATAACTTTTGTATATTTTGCTTCTGCTATGAACAACTATTTCAACCACAGCTTTCACAAAGCTTTGTTACAGTCATTACCTGTGGAGGCAAAATGCTACAAACCCAGACAGGTCTAAGCTTTCTCTTGCCCGAATTTTAAACATCTAAAAAAGCCTTTTAAACAAAAGGCCTGTCTCAACATAATTCCATTCCTGTTAGATTGCACTAAGAAGACACTGAATATTGTTTCAAATNTACCTATTTTTCATACACACTAAAAAGTATTTCTTTACCTACTCTTTTGTTTTCTAGGCCAAGCATGCATCTGTCTTTTGTGTTTCTTTCAGTAATATTTATATATGTGCCATGTATGCATATATACAGATGAAATCCTAGTTACCATCTTATTTATTTATTTATTATTGTCAATACATACGCAGAGAGAGAAAGAAAGTAATGTTGTCATGCTGTGACAGTTTCAAATTTATACCAGAATTAGTTGAAGATGGCCGTGCTACTCACAAGTGGGTGAACTGATCACAGGTGATAGGTTACAAGCGAAGAATGCATATTATCCCAGAGCAGTTCCGAGAAACTCAACAAATCCTATTTCTGGGATGGTTTAGAGAATTTTCAAACAATTGTAAGGTTTGCAAGGGTAACTATTGCATCCTTTCTATAAACAAGACGGAAATGGTT
>VZTO01001897.1:0-16935 GCA_013400615.1 Syrrhaptes paradoxus
AAGAATAATTTTACTAACCAGCACTGCCAGCCCAGCTGAAATGTGGAACACTGAACCTGTGAGATGCCGTGTTTCATACTGTTGTGCTGTGGCTTGTAACTGTGTCCACACCTGCACATGCACCTGCGTGCATGCACACACACACTTTAAATTGCCTGGCATGATACACGTACACAGCAAATATCTGCCTGCAGGACTACTAATAGTCGTACTGACTCCCCAAACTGAGAATGGGCTATTTGCAACCTTTGCTAAACATAACAGCATTTTAGGGAAGGAATATGTGGGACATCTGGCTTTCCATCACACGATATACTGTGACCCTTTTCTGAAACATTTCTCATATATAGCACAATTCCTAAAATCCCAGTTGTTTCCTATTTACTCTGTTGTAGAAGTTTGTTATGTACATATGGTTTTTGATTCAGATGGAATAATAAGGGCTGGTTTAAATCATGTATTTTTTTGTAATTATCTTGTTAATGGCAGTTATCTCCTTTACGGGATTTCATGGCCAGCAGCAATGTCACCTTCATTTAGTTTATCTGGGGGCTGGTTCCTTGTTCAGAAGCCTAGAAGGCCTCGGCACAGAAAAAATGTTGCCTAATCTTTAACAAAACTCAGAAGTCTTGCCGAGAAGTTGAAACAGGATTAGAAATCTCAGTATCTGATCCTTTGAGGACAGCTGCTTCAAAGCAACTATGCAAAGCTGGGAAAAGAGAGTGAATGAGCAAGCTTGAACCCTTTGAAATATTTACTGTTCAGTGAGTTTGCAGAAGAAGGGGGAACATGATGAGGCCTTCACTCTCCTGAAAGCTGATAGCATCCTCTTGTTTTATTAATAGGAAAAAGATGATGTTACTACTTTGACATTTCTTTTGTTTGACAAAAACTGGAGACGGTGATCTAAGTATTATACCTTATATATATACACACATACACATATGTGAAAGTGGTAGAAAAAGTCTACAAGTTCCATTTGTTCCTAAATATTTTCAGGTTTTTTTTCAGGAATATTTCAATTCCTTGTAAAACACATTCAATAACTGGATCAGTAGCCATCATATATTGAACATTAAGCATTAAGAACCATTCTTTTACAAGGTTTGTCCCATTATTCAATATCTTGGCAGCAGGTCATCCCAATCTCAAACTGGTTGTGGAGCATGAGCTTTTGTTTTGGCTCTCTGCATCAGATGTAGGTCTGCATGCCCAGATGAAAATTCAAACTTGTAAGGAAACTAGTCCCCTTGTCACAAAGTGTGTACCTACTCCTGTGCCTGAATTTACTTATGCAGACGCAATTTGCAAAGAACTGTGCGGTTAGCCTCCAGTTTCTTCTCTCCTGGCAGTGATCTTTCATTCTTCTTTTTCTTTTTTAATCTAAGCTTCAGTTTTTTGTTGGTAAACTTGAATGTTTTTATTGTATATTTCCTTATGCTTCTCTTCTGGAAACATAGTCTCACCCAATCCATTTCTCATTTTGTTAATGGAACAAGCTATAGTTACATAAAAATGGATGGGCTTCAGTTTTTCCAAGTGATCCTTTTCTCATCAAGATATCTTTTCAAAGAACTTGGCATAGCACATCTTAGATGTCTAAGGACTCCATCAGTGTTAGCCACACATTGCTGTATTTATATGAACTCCTAAATGCAAGGGAAACTTTCAAACATAAAGTGAGGGAACTTTTTTAAGGGAAACTTTTGCAAACATAAACAAAACGTAACTTTGGAGTTTTTATTTGGGGACTTGATTGAATTGCTGTATGGAGCCAATAGAACTCAATGCAAAGGAACAGCTCTTTGCTAGCTCAGCCTGAGAATGAGGATGCCAGTAACCAGGCATGCCCTTCCTGTGTGCATGGTATTGGGGTTTTAATTGCATTTAGTGTAAGGGTAATCAGAGCTTGCCAAAAGATTTAGGAAACATAATTACAGAAAAGAGAACCCAGTCTTCACTCAAAAGTTAATTGATTTTGAGAGGATTGTAAAAATATTTCAGGGGACACCTTAAATTCTTGAGTGGATTGCTATTTATCTATGGTCATACATGCTAAATAATTATATTAAATAAATTACTCTCCTGTTGTGTTTTATAATAAAGCAAAGCCTTCCAGCTATATAAACAGCACTTTATTTTTCCAGCATTATGGAATAAAATAGGGAGAGATGGCCTTGTGTGTTGACTGTTTGGGGATCATGACTGAACATTAATTTCCAAGGCTGAGCCTAACTGAGATGATAAGTTATGCCTGTTGCTGTGCTCACTCATGCAAATTAAGGCAACTTTTGAACAACCTGCGCACATTAAATTTCATATTTGGTAAACTTTATGTATTTCCCATCATGTGGGATGGAACTGCCAATGTTTTAAAAAAGCAATTTATTTTGCCGTCTTTGAAGTAGCTGATGCATTAGTAACCCTGCAACCTTTGAAATTAAACAGGGTTTTGTCTGCAGTTTAAGCACTCTGAAGTGTCTTCTATTTTAAAATCTCATATGAGTATTGGAAATGCCTTCATCTCTCCTGCAAATGGGTTTTGTTTAATGATTGCTGTTGTCTATAAATGGATCTTGGCATTTTTAGTCAGTTTGTGGTGAAGCAATTATTTTTGCTAATTGAATTTACAGGGGAATGACTTGGGACAGGGAGCAAACAACATCACATAGTCATGGGCACTTTAGGGTTGAGAATGTCATCCAAAAGATGGGGTAGCAGCCTTTGTATTTCAGCTTATAAATGTCTTAATATATTAGTAGTTTTACTGTCTGTGATCTAAAAGCCTCATCCCTTCCTCAAAGTAAAAGTTAGATATTCACTTTACATTTGTAAAGCTTGCAACTGACCTGTCCAGAGTGATGTTTGCCAAAGCACAATGTTTTTGGTACACTGCCCGTTATCGTTAACTGCTCAAGTACTACATTGGTGAGTGTAAACACTGGAAAGGTACATATGCTGTCAGATCCTTCTAATTACCTGAGCTTTTTCACCAAAAAATCAGAGCAATGGAAGGAAAGATGGCTTTCAGCCAGACCTGCAGGTCTCAGGTGCTTGCAGCAGCAGTAGATGTTCACATGTGCTAGGAATTCAGAAATGTATTAGTCTTTACCTCCCAGTCCCTCACTGACTATAGACCAGAGCAGTGTAAAAAGCGTTTTACTGTAAATAGCAACTGAGCTGTGAGATAGCAAAGCTTTGGGAGAAGGTGAAGTTAACAAGGGAAAACTCAGCTACTTTTTAGAGAGTGCTTCCTCCCCGAGTTGAGATAGTCCTGTTCAATGCACATCTGTTGCTAAGAAAGGAAGCCACTCTAGGCTGTACTGAGGCTGGCAAAATAAGTAATATTTGAAAATACCATACAGATAACATTAGTCACTTAGTATTGGACAAAATGAACTTTGAGGTTAATCTAATATGGAAAATCCCATTGATAATGTTGGCTGCCAGGAAAGAACATGAAAGAGAAAGCCACAGAATCCCTTTAAAATACGCCAAAGAAACCAAGCAAGGACAAAAATCAGGTGGCAGAAATTGCATTTATTTTTATGAACAGGCAAAAATGAAATTTAGCCATAAGCAAAATGATACTTTGTCATCACTTAACACCATTATTGCTGCACTAACATTCCCTGAACAAACTCTCTTTGTCAATGCATTTCTGTTAATTTGACAGCCTCTGGTAACATTCAGATTTCTCTTGGGATGTTAACGTCCTCAGCTGAAATGAATAGAGTATGTAAGCATGGTTTATAGCTCATTTTAAAATAATTTTCTTCTTCAGAAGACTAAAAAAAAAATCAAAACCAGCCCATATGCGTGGTTTGATCTCTCTGCTACCCAGGTGATGGGGAATGGAATAAACACACATGAAAACTGGTCAGCATCCTTGCAGCATGCCGTGGCACAATGTCTGGTCCTGGGAGGGTTGTGTGAAGTGGAGCGTAGTTCCCTGCGAGAGGAACAGCGTTGCTGCAGAGTAAGCCTCCATACAGAAAGAGCTGTGGCACAGTTTTTCTGCCGCCTACCGGTGGGTGTTGCTGAACCCCCAAATTCTTGGGGGGTGAGTGTGTATGTCTGACAGCTGTGTTGAAAATATCAGTCCTTTGAAAATATCAGGGCTAAAGAAGTGGGCAAGTCATCGTGCTCTTAAGTAAGACATTGCAATCAGTGCTTTTTGTCTTGCATCTGATGATCATGGTCTTGCTCTTTTGCTAGATTTCCACATTCCCATGAAAATGAAGTTAGGATGTGCACAGAAATACTGCCATTCATTTTTTATTCTTTCCAGTGTACTTTTCATCTACACATCATGGAGCAGAAAATGAGGGGCTTGCACTACTCCAATTCTCACAGGGGATCATTAGGATTCCCCACTGTTGCCTAATCATGTGCTGTCCTATTGATGTGTAGTCAATTGATAGTGCAATTGTGTTTTGTGCAGTAGAGCTCGCTTGTGTGTTGGTTTTAGTTACGAGAAACTGGTATGGATTTTAAGGTCTTAAACAGCAGATTTTCCTGTGCTTCACAAAGTATAAGCATAAATTATGGAAGGATTAAGTAATGGAAAAAAGAACATTTAAAATATATATATTTGCAGATGGGGTTTGGTTGGAAGAAGTATATCAGATGCATGCCAAATCAGCTGAGTTTTTGATTTTTATAATACTGGAAGGAGTTTACAAATGAGACTGCTGGTCCATTAGAGGGGCTGCCTTAGCAGTATGTCTGTCGTAGCACAGCGAGAGCTGATGTTCCTGCAGTGAGCCGGGAGCTGCAAGGCCTGAGCACCACCAGAGAGCTAATGAGCGGTATGGAAGGAAGAAGTTGTCTTTAAGTTTTTTCTTTATTGTACAGACTTTGTGCACTGAGCTGCAGTGAGTAGGCCGTTGGGTGTGAAGGGAAAAAGACTGCGGCTGAAGCCGTGCGGTTACCCACGCTTCTTGGTCTTTGGTAATACTGCAGAGGTTTTTCTGTAGACAGAGAGAGCACAGGATGCTGCAGTCTGATTTCCAGGAAAAGAATCCCTTAGCAACCAGGGCAGTTACCATGACCCCCACAATGCCTCATGGGCACACGCTAAACCCTATTTATAAAGTAAAACCTTTTCCCCACAAAGCTGGGCTGGGCTGAGGGAGGGTACACTTATTTCATAGAAATAGCAAATTTCCTGACCCTGTCAGCTTCATTTCCACATTCAGTCTACTGACTACTGAACAAAAAGTGTTTTAGTAAAGTTTGGGAGGAACTATAAAGGTCCAGTAAGATTAAGAGGGTTTTTGGGTTGTTTTGTTCTGTGTTTTTTGGTTTGGTTTTGTTTGTTGGTTTTTTTTCTTGTAAATGTAATGACTGAATAAAGAGGTCCCAAGAAAAGTTAGTTTGAAACTGAATCCAGATCCTCAATTTGGCTGATGAAAATGACTTCATCGTTCCTCTGTGAAGTTATTTTGCTCTAAGGAGAAAATGTAGTTAGTATTACTGTAACATCACTGATTGTTAAACATGGAGGTAAAAGCAAAGTATTCATGCTTTGTGAGGACCTAGAGGAGCAACACAAGAGATTTGTAAATATTATTTCATATTTTTGTTCCTTGATAGAGCTCCTGAGAGCATTAACAGCTCACTTTGTGTTAGAAAATGCAGGCATATATGCCAAATAGAAATATTTCCATGTTGTTCATTGTGGAATTTTCAAGACATCCCTCAGGTCTTCATTCCATTCACCACTCTCTTATTCCCTGCAGACAGCTTTGCTAATACTTGGTGGGTCATCATCTGATTTCTGATGAAATAATAATTTCTAAGAAAAATAATTGTCCATTTGATGTGAATGGGGCTCTTCCCACCAAGACAGCTTTGAGGTTTGCAGATTTTTTGCAGGTTTCATGTTTTGTCTTCAAAATATGGCTTTACATCATATAAGCATGAAGAATGCAGTCTGTTACTACCTCTTAAGAGATAGCATGACCAACCTGTTAACAGGGATGGATGTGTATTTAAAGTAGCCAGCATGCTAATTACTGCTTCCTGAATTTGTGACTTCCAGCTTGTTCATCAAACATGAAATACCAAAATCAACAATAGTCTGGCATTTAACATTTTCCTATTACCATCTTCACTATTACTGATATGGTTTTTTAAGTCATATTTTACATGACTAGTTGCAAACAGGAGTTGATTTTCAGTGTAAGAACAGCTGGCAACAGCAGATTGGGAACGCAGGAAAGCAGAGATGAATTGCCCAGGCCTATCAGTTGCACACCAGAGGGATACAGGAATTAAAATGTCACTGTTTTGGAGAGGGGGTGATCAATGTGATTTTGAAGCTTGTTTCCACCTCACTTCGGGTGACAAAATATTTCTGACATTAGGGAAGCATTAGGGAAGACGCTTGTATTATGTCACCTATGAATTGGTTGGAGGCTTCCTTGTGTGGAGAAGTTTTGATATATCAGCTGAAATTCTCACCAGACTCATAGGAGAATTGCAGTATTGTTGATATAAACTCATCAAGACTGAGCATTTCATGGGATGGACAAGAAAATGGAAATCTCAGCTGTAGACTTTTATTGCAAGAAAGTAAAGGGTGCCAAGCCCACCTCACTCCAAAGGTAAAGGTTTTTAAGTGAGCTCTTATACACCCCAGTGCAGAAGCTTGAGTTTGCACCCAGTAAGTGGCCATCTGCCAACTGGAAAAATATAAATAAAAGTGTGAAGTGTTAAGCTTGGCATAATGTTATGTTAGATACCCATATCTGTAATTTAAGATCTTACTATGTTAGGAAATAAAATAAAAAGAAAAGCCCACAGAAATCTCCAGCCTTTTCAAACTAACTGTTGCCTATAGTTGTATATTATATATGTAGAATGAAGTATTTAAAAATAATTAAAAAGCAGATATTCTTTTATTTCCCTGCTAAATGTTATAGTCAAGATTTGTCCCTTCTGTAAGTAAAATTACAAATATATAAACTTGTGCCAGGATGTGTGTCCTGTTGGATCTGTCTATTCACTAGAAGCACAAGGGTCAGCTAGGGTAGGGCTCACCAACATATTCCATGGATATCATTGCATATTCCTTGTAGATGATAGCTGTTTGACTGACATTATTGACTTGAGTGTAATTCCACTGAAAAGTTTATACCTTGCATCAGTTTATCTACATGAGATCATTGACATGATGTGAAAGATTCTCATTAATTTCACCAACTGATGGAGCCATATAGCTTCTAAAGGAAAAAAACAAAAACCAAAAACCAAAAACCAAAAAACCAAACCTCCTAGCAGTTAATTGTACACAGCTAGCTATAATACTAAAATTAAGGAGAGTGTCGTGGTGCCCTTTCACACTGTTGAATGAATACCAACACTAATTATAAAATAAAGTAGGTTATCTGCTGGTGAAAATAAACTATCCTTGTGATTATCCATTTTAATTAAACTTAAGAGAGTAAGTTTTTGAAATTATTGAGAAAGATGATGTGTTTGAAAGACTGGTACAAAGAAATAGCTGATTTCTTTCAGTGGACAGAAGGCAGGAAAAACTTCCAGACATCTCCGGTTACCTCCTTGGTGAGGACAGTGCTTTTGGTTCCTGCACAGCAGAAGGAGACAAAAACATGTCTAGGCTTTATAAAAGGAATCCCTGAGTACATATGTCAGTTGATTGGGTTGGATTCAATATCTCAGAAAAGTGTTGGTCAAAGGTCTGCTGCTCTCAAAAGACCAGAACAATTTAATTAGAGGTGAATCTGCCCTTTGCCCAGATGGAGGTGGATGCTGAGGTCACGGCTGCTTGTACATAAACAGCCCACGAGGAGCAAGGAAGAGGGGCAGTCACGGGTGACTTGCCTCAGGTCAGAGTATGATGAAACTTTCTCAGATTGAGTCTGCTTCTTCTCAAAATGTCAGTCAAAATGTGGCCCTTCCAGGGGACTCTTGTGAGTGGCGGTGCCCATAAGCACAACCGTGGGGCTCAGGCTGCAGAGATGTCCTGAAACACCTTGTGTGCAATGGTGGATAAATGACCCAATGTACTGAATTTGCACATATAATGCAAATCTGAAAATCAGAGCAGGACAAAACCACAAACATGTATAAAGACTTATTTGTGGCAGTATCCTGGTAAGCAGAGTCCAAAAAAGAAAGTGGCCTCTTTTCAGCATATTGCCAGCTTCTCTCTTACGTCCTAAAAAAATTGTACCAGTAAAATTTCTCTGGATGTCAGTGGGGATTTCTGCATGAGCAAGGACTGCAGGATATGTTTCTACTAATGTCTATGCCTTTTGAGGGGTATCACTGCTTCACTCTGTAGGGATTTGTACCAATGGTGGCTCTGCATAAACCAACTGAAGTATGTACCCTTAAGAATTTATGTTGGTTGTAAAATTTCTTGACTGAAATGCAATATTTCCTGTGAATTATTGGTGTAAGACTTCCTAAGTCTCTTGTCTTACATTCCGCTTCCTAAATTCATGGCAAAAATGCTGTACTTTTTAGTCATCAGTTTCAAAGGTTAGCATGGAGCTCTGTCTCAATTCATATATAAGAAAGAAAAATAATAATTGGAAGAAAGCTTTGCTTTCTATTGGCTTTTCCATATATATACCTCTTGTTTTTTTACTTCATTTACAGCATAAGATTTCAGGGCATGAAGCCAAAGTGGACCTTTGCATCATCTAGTCTCATTTGTATATAGCAATTCCTTAATTATCACATAGTTTCCCCTTTATTGTGCTCCTTTGTTTATGAGGATTGCTTTCAGTAAGACAGCTAAACTCAATATGAATGTTCTTGAAGACTAAAAACCTGCCTGTTAATTTATTCCCAGCTCCTCGTCTTTACTGTTAAAAATGTACATCATGTCAGAATCTGAATGCACCTGGATTTGGCTTCTAGCTGCTGGTTCTTGCTGCCAACCAGAAATGTGAAGCCATACAAGAACTTTGTCTATAGAGAGGAAAAAAAACTGTGAATATGTTTTGAATGCTAATTGTGCTTTAGTTTTTTTAAGATGTCTCACTTTATCAGTCTTTTATGTTGTTGCATTTCTGTGCTGGTATGACCTGAACAGAGAGAATAAAATCATAATTTCCCTTTTGCTGGGGGAAAATTTAATTTATTTTTCTTATTATTATTATTGGAGCATCTTAACAGGAATTAAGACTCATTGCTTTAAAGACACATGCATTTAATAACAGGGATTTGATGTGTTCTGATCTCAATGCCCATATGTAGTCTCCAACAGATCAGAAGCAGTGCACAGCTGCAGATATTTGTGCACATGAAGTGCCTTAAAGGACCACTGCCTAGCTGCATGCATTTTACATGCTTTCCTTCTGATATGGATCTAAAGCTGCCAACAACAGCGTGGGAGCAACAAAAATGAAAAGGAAGGGAAGGAATGTTTCCAATAAAAGTCTGCCTCCCTTGCATAGCCTAAATGACAATAAGCATTCCAGCTTTGAGGGCTTTCAGTTGGCATTGTATGCAAAAATATTTCAAAGCAGGGAGAAAAAGACAAATATAAAGAAGGGGAGGAAAGGACTGTGGCACCACTCTGCTTCATTCAAATTTGCAGCCAAGAGGAAAGAAGAGAGAAGTGATGACAACTGCAGAGTTATATGTGCGTAAGAGCCAAATTTCCCACACGTGTTCTCATCCGTATCGCAGTTTGGGGTGCTTGGTAATGGAGGCTTGGGCTCCAGCCGTCAGAGCAGCAAGGCCAACCATAAAATTCAGATCTGGAGCCAAACTTCTGCGTGTTTGGGAATAGTTAGCCCTCTGGTTTGAGATTTTACTCATCTTAAGTATGCACAAAAATAAGTAAGAAACATGGACAAAGATGATTTTGAAGTTGCAGCTGTAATACTTCAGGCCCTTTAGCAGTTTTGATTAACTAAGGGATTACACAAGATTTTCTTGTGGGTTTTATTTTATTTTAACAAATTTATATATGAAAAATACTTTGTCATTTGTATTGTGACGAGTCTGAAATCAGGTTTGGAGTGAAGGCTGCTTGTGCCTCTGTATTAGATCTGGTGCTTTAGGGAGCACCTGGTTTTCTGGAAGAAAGAGTGAGCTCCGGTTCTACTCTGAAACCAGCTCTTCAGCCCTACTAAGGAAGAAGAGACTGGCTGGGAGCCACTGTGCGGGCAGTGGTGTGGCAGCCACTGGCCTGTGTCACCAAACCCTGGGTCCTGATGTGGGCCGTAAGTGGCTGCATTGAGGTGCAGCCTGTTGCATGGCACCACTGCCTTTTGCTCACCAGCTCTCCTTTCCACCTGGGAGAGTGGATTTCTACCCCATTTCTGGGAGCTCTGCTGCTTTACGCATAAACGTAGTCATCCTGTGCTCATCTTCCTGACCTAATCATGCGAGGCAGAGTATGCAGAAGATGCTGGAGACTGCTTTATTTATCTGAACTTGAGGGGATGGCTTTGGTTGCTGGAGTTGGTGTGGCAGTTTCCTATAACCTTCTCCCTTTTCCCTTGCACTTCTGTTGTGGCAAGAGCTGCTTAGTTCTTGGAGGTGCTAGAGAAACCCTGTTTATCCTAAGAGACCCACTTTTGCTAGAGCTTTACTACCTGAAATCCTAGAAGGCAGTTCTGCACACTCGAGTTCTGCCTGATTTGAGGTCCAAACATGTCCAGCCGGTCCTCCAGAATTAACAAGACTGGAACTGTGTCAATCACTTTACATTTAATTTCATTTGAACCACAGATAAAACCACCAGTGATCTATTCAAAACAATCTTACATGTGTTGATCAGACTCTGAAATGTGCATTTAATACCATAGCCACAGTGATTAATGAAATGTTATATGGAATGGAAACATTTTGAAGGTATGATTTGCTTTGTTGTTGGTTTTGTAATAAAGGAAGCTAGTGGCCCTTCTTTGTAAAAACTCAGTAACTCACTCAGGGTGACTCCTAAATGGCAAATTGTCTTGAAAATAAGAATGTCCCACGTTGCCTTATGTCGCAGTGGCGGGGTCACATTGAGCAGACAATTTTTCAGAGAGCATAATCTATTTCATATGAAACTTTTCCTTTTTTTTTCTGTTCATTGAAAAGCAATACATCTTAGTAGTCCTCATACTCCTCCTAATTACACTAACTACTGATTTTGGATTAGTGTGCTTCATTCCAACACAGACTGTTCACGTTAAGACGCAGTTGGCATAAAAATGATCCTATCTTATGATTACTACTCTATATGAAATAATTTAATTAAGGAGTAATCCCTTTCAAAATTGGTCATTAGCATTAGCTAGCAATTAACCAGGTTTGCTTCAAAAGGTTAATGCTGTAGCTACAGTAAGCAATAACTAATTTCATGGGGATTTATTCCTATTAAAAATATAAACAATTTGTAATAGCAATACTTAATTTTTTTAAAAAGTCTACTGGTTGGTTGAATGCACTCAGATTACTTTACAATGGATATTTTTCTGGCAGATGAATAATTCTCTGCTTGTCAATTCAGTTTTGAGTTCTCAGACTTAGCACTTCAATTATGCGTTCTTCGTTTGTTTTATTAATTGTTTGGTTATATTTGACTATGCTGAACTATACATGCATGCATAATATATGACATATTATTCATGAAATTTCCAATGTGACAGGCTCTGGTTAGTCATGAGTAATCCAGTATTTGTCACATAATAAATAGAGTAAAGCTACTTTATGTAAGCTTGTTCTAAGTTCTTAAACATAATTATCTGAATTGTTGAAAGGAAATAAGTGTTTAAATTACTCTGATGCACAATGTAGTAATTTGGGGAAAGAAATTCATATACATCAGGTAGAACTCTCCTAAATACGTTTATGACAGGAACAAATGAGGTAAATGGAGATATTCTGTACTTAATACCAAGGCTGAAGCTGGCTGAGATTGTCATGCCAACCCTTGCTCTTACTAATTATCAGTTCATTCTTTCAGGGACAAATTATCTGCTGCTGTAAATTTCTGCAGTTTTATTAACTTAGTAGAACAGGATCGGATTACATAGGCGTAGAATTTAGTTGTGAAGAAGGATTTATTGCTGCTGTGTGGAGCTGAAGTTCCTGCAGGATTGGCCCCGCATGATAGGAAACACATGACTGATGAATTCCAGGAGATGCAGTGCACTGGAAAGCGTGATTTCATGCATCTTCTGGTCATCAAGAGATATAACCTCAGCTCCCTCTCAGTGCCTTCAGATACAAATATTCTGCCATGGAAATCGAAAGGAAAATTTCTGGCTTGGTTTGGATCAAACGCAATGAAAACATTTCAGTCTGCTGAGTTGCAAAGTCCCATTTTGGATGAGTTTGAGGTCTGCGTGGCTGGTGTGTGGCAGCCCGGTGCCTCGGGGGAGCTGTGTGCGGTGCTTTGTTGCCTCGTCCTTCGCTCCCCCTGTGCTGCCCGCGTCCCGGTTCTTCTGTTGCAGAGAGATGATTCTGAGTTTGTCAAGGCAGTGAGGGACTGACCGCGGACTTTGGAGGTGACAGGAGAAAGTGAGGTGACAGACACTGGAACTGCAGCTCCCATTGGGCTCCAGTGCTTGAGGATGGCAAGTTTTACACTGAATTTGAGTCACTCCCCTTGAAAAGCAGCATTCTGTAGGCACTTGGGGAAATATATTCCAGTGCTGACATTAAGTGTTTTGAGGCTTTAATGTCAAAAATACTTTTGTTTGAATTGAAAGTACCGAAAAAGCCACTGAAATTTTGAAATAAAAAAAAAAAAATCAGAACATTTCATTCTGTAAAGTATTTTGATTTTAAAATACCCCAGTTTTTCCCTGGGATGTATGATGTTACATTGGTCTTGTTTTCACAGAGTAAAATATTTTTTAGTGATTTCCCTCATGATATGGGGCTTCTATATACACAGAAGGAAAATTAATGTTAGCAGATAAATTTTGCCACATATTGAATTCCATAAAATGCATACCCACCTTCTTTAAACTGGCAGAGTAGCTTAAAATTCTTTTTAAAATTTCCAAATACTTTGGTAAATTTTCCTGCTTGTTGCTTTTTATCCCCTCTAAAGCCTGTATTAGCATTACTACCCTAGGACTTTTACCAATTGTTTAAATTCCAATTAATTTTTGAGATAGTTTGTCCGTTAAATAGGAGAGATTAATAGAATATGACAATTTGAATTGAAATAGCGGAAATCATTGATACAGTAATCAGTTAACACTTTTATTATCTGGTTTTGGTTGATTGTTATTCACCTGCAGTGCAGTCAGTAACTTCACAAAAGAAAGAGACCTCAATAGAAAGAACATCAACCAACCTGTCAAGGACAACATTTCTTTGAATTCACAATTTTTATAAGGTGTATATGCTCTGGAGAGTTACTCCACCTTCACTAAGAAAGGGCAAACACAATATAGTGGTTCTTTCCTGTGTTTCTAGAAGAAAACTAGAAAATCTATCTATTCCTTTCCTTGCAAATCTTAAAATTTTGTTGAGAGAGGAATGCACTACTGAAGATAGTTCCTCTGTGGAGTAAACGCTACAGCAGAGAAAGATTTAAACAGGTATTCATTATGTGATGTTAATTTCGGTTCCTCTTTTGGATTGTACAATCTGACAACCTTGAGAACTAAATATAAACTTACGGCTGAAATTCTTGTGCATTCATTAGTATTGGAAGTTAGTTTTTTAAAACTTCAGCCCTATTATGATGTCTTGAAATGCTACTAATGTATACTATTACTTTTGTTATGTTCTTTTCTGGTAGTAAGAATTAGATTCTGTTTTCATTTATAACAAATGCAGACTACTGACCATGTAGTTCATTTCCTAGCATGTAAAACTGCAATTAAGTTGTGACATCTAGTTTTGCCTTCCTGGTTCAATACAAAAAGTAATCTGACTTCCCAAGAATTTCTTATATGCAAAGGGAAATTTGGGATACTCTAAGAGAGTTAATTCAGTGGCTTTTTATAATCTTTCTTATTACATACTCCATTACAGAATTACACAGAATGAAAATACTGGGTTTTTTAGGCAGAAGTGTAGGTTAAGCTTGTAGAGCAGTGAACCACAATTTAGCAGAAAAAGTTCTGCATGAAAATCCATTGCAAACAGAAGTAGGAATATCTCTATCGGCTCCACTGCCATCATGCATTTCAGGAGACAGAGCAGTCTAAGGAGTCAGTACCTCACACAGCACAAATGAACGTATACTTCCCTTTCAGTCTCACTTTATCAGATATATGATTCATCAAAGCATCTGTGCTTTGGTTTTCATGCTACAGATGCTATCATATCAGTTCCAGTGACACATAAGTACCTGTTCATTCAGTATCCTGACTTTTCTGACAGTTTTCTGACCATGTACATGGTTATGGAGGGTTTTATTTTAAAGAGCACATTGTTGCATTAGTCATGAAGTCACAAAAGAGTACTGTGTCTGTTATTTTATGGAGAGGTATGTATGAATAAAGTGTACTGTTAGTATTGAATAAGCAAGCTTCACTGTGGCAATTTTTATGTTTCGAGAGTATGAGAAGAGATCTGCCTTTCTGTAACATCTGAATAATAATCCTGAAATGCACCAAATGCCTAGTAGAAATGCAGTTCCTGAAGCTGTTCTCTTATACTGAATGCTAAATATAGTCTTCTGAGATGGAAGAATAAAATCAGCATTCAAAGCATATTTGTGCTAGGGCTGTTAAAAGATTTACTTTCCGTTCACTACCGGCATTTTTGCTCTCACATTTCTCATCTGTTTACCTACAGACTCACCAAAGGGCTTCACTGTATGCCCTCTTCCGTCACGCAAATGTGCTGGCTAGCGGAAAACCAACAAGAACATTACTGCATTGATTTTCTTTCATGCCTGCAAGCCATGAAGTTTCCATGATTAATATAAATCAATATTTGTAGTAGAGCAAAAGGTGATTTGCATAACTGCTGATGAAGGAGAACACTGAAACTTTCATTCAACACTCTTTGTTGTTTGTAAATACTTCTCTTCTGTGGATTCCCACTGCACCAGACTTCATTCTGTGAGTGCTGAAGTTTTCAGTGTGATGTTGGCAGAATTTCCTCAGCTGTGACCCCCTCAAAAGACTTTAGCACAAGTAAATAATAATTTNGATGAAGGCCGTTAAATCGTTCCTTGAAGACTGAAGCAGTTGTGTACACAATGATGATGCTGGGCTTCTTGCAGGCTAGAAAACTGCAGTCCTAGCTATCCTCCAGCTTATCAGGTCTCCTCTGTAATAACAGGAGGCCCTGTTCATGGGTATTTCCTTTTTGCTTTCCTCATGTAGGATTCTTTTCAGTCTCTTTTTTTTACCAGCCCTCTATAATGAGATTGAAAAACAACAACTGTGAACTTTGAAATTGCAACTAGTAAATTAATCTGTTAAAGGTATGTGTTCATAGATTTCATGTACACAAGTAAGCACAATGAAAGAGTCTTATGCAAGTGATAATGGGAATGAATTTTGGGTAAATCCTTTATAAATATTATAGATGTGATTCATAGTTCAAGTTTCGGCTAAGAGTCCACTAGAAGTTTTACGTTTCCTGTGGTCTCTTTTCAGGAGAAAAGAAGCTATTGCTGTGAACTTGGTGTAGAATTATTTTAAGGCTTAAAAGGATGTGTAGGGATTTTGAAAACTTAGTTATTGGTTTTCCAAATGGAAGTACTCCAGAGCATGGTTCATTTTTTCAGCTGCTTGTACAAATTCTGCATAGAAAACTGGCCAGCCACACATGTGGCATAATGTACATTAGCAAACGGCTTTGCAATACTCCTCTCTGCTCACTGTTACTGACTGGCTTTCTGTCAACAAATCCACCTTTTAAAAGCTTCACATTTTAAGAATATAAATAGCTTGGTGAAAACAGGTCTCTTTATGGGCTAGTAACTGAGTGTACTGGAAGTAAATAGTACTTCTGTACCTCTATAAAGTTTTACATTACTTGAAGGGAAACTGCATTACAGCTCAGCTAGCTACACTTTTAGGGATGCATATGGTTTTTATATGTCTAAATAACATGGCATAGCCATGATATTCTGACTATCACAACCTGGATAAAAGTACGTGAAATGTCAGTGATCACAGTGATAATCTTTGACATTTTGTTGACTATGAAAAATATCCAGTCTTAAACAAACATCAGTATTGTAACACTGTGTATAGAATCTGCATTTCAGTGTTTAGATATATAGTTTTTAAAGTAATGAAATGAAAGAGGGGGAAATGGTCACATCCAGCCTCACTTCAGCATGAACTGAGACAGGAAAGCAATTGGTGATTCTGTCTTCATTAACTTTATGCAGATGTCTGTGTAAAATTTTGGTTCTTTGTTTCTTGGTGTTAGAAATGGATGTTTGGTACAAGTAGGATGCATTGTTAGTTAAGTCAGACTACTTGTATTTTTTGATAGAATTAAGACTGAGAAATGTAGAAGGTGAATCCTTGCAAGCTAATACTGCTTCTGATGGTGTGAATTGTCACATTTGCAAATTATGTGTTACTCTAGGTAGTGATTTCCTCTTAATGCTAAATATTTTTTCTCTGGTAGCTCTTTTTCTTACATAATTTGTGTGAGAGTTGTAACAAGCTGATGCACCAACAATTTTGCTTGTGCAAGATTGTTGCACATCTCAGTGTCCCAAAACAAATGATTTGCCTGAGAGAGATACAAGTCGCTGGTGATCTGACGCAGAAACAAGGTTTGCATAAGTCCTAGCAGTTCACGTCAGTAGTTTCACCACAAAACCGTCTGTAGTGTCATTGCTCTTGTTCTATACTTGTCTTTTGATACACTGGTATTCATCCCCACCAAATGCTTGTCAGTCTGGTACTTTTTGAATGACTGCCTTGTCTTCTTTTTTTTTTTTTTTTTTTTTTTTTTTTTTATTTTTTTTTTTTTTTTTTTTTTTTATTTTTTAATATTTTTATTTTTTTTTTTTTT